>JBAMJV010004672.1:0-35361 GCA_037951105.1 Echinarachnius parma
TATTCAAAGTGTTAGCTGCTCTCGTATTAATATCGTGGCGATCACAAACCATTTCAATTGCATTACATAAGTGAGTAGGAGCTGTTCCATGAACGGATTTGTACATTAGTGTTGCTAAAAAATAATTCATTCGTTGACCTAATGATTGCCATTTTAATGTTTTAATTAAATCTTTTCCATTTACAGTTTCATAATCATAATTAGATGTAACAATTCTAGCTGCCCTTTTTTGTAAGCGATATAATAAATCCTTATTTTTCTGTGAACAATTGCCCCAGACTGTAATCGAATAATCTATACAAGGTTGAATGGTCATATTATACATCATTAATAGAGACTTTTTATCCAAAAATTGGGACATTTTACGCAATGAGTATAATTTACTAGAAATAGATCTAACAAGGTTATGAACATGAGCACTCCATTTAAGTTTATCATCAATTTCTACACCTAAGTACCGAAAGCTATGAACCTGATCAATTTTCTTGTCATCCATATAAACATTTAACTGATGTGTTGAACGTGTACTTAAAAGCATAACTTTTGTCTTATCTACATTAAGTCGTAATCTATTTTGTTCATACCATTTAAAAATTAAGTTTAAATCAGCTTGAAAATGTTTCACCAAGTTATCAATATCTGTATCCGCATAATATATCACTACATCATCTGCGAACATATTACATGAACATAATTGTACCGATTGTGACAAGTCATTAATAAATAAAAGAAACAATATGGGTCCAAGAACACTTCCTTGAGGTACGCCATAAAGTATACGTTCAGATTTAGATAACATACCATGACAATAAACTATTTGACTCCTATCCTTTAAGTAACTAATAAACCATTTTAATGAATTGCCTTTAATACCATAATATTCTAATTTTTTTAACAACACAGTTTTAAAGGGCAGCCAATCTTCTGCATTTTCTCTTACTGGTAATTTATTTTCCCAGGCCTGGGTATATCACTTATAATGGAAATAATCAATGTTTGTTTAGACCACTATTATCTGAGCGTTAACATAACCACTGCATAGCAGGTGACTCAACAACAGCAGTTACGTAATCCCTGTTAGTGTACACCATAGATGACATGGCAGCATCTAGTGGTCAGTCGAAATAGATGACCGTGGTCTAAAAATCATTGACTATTTCTATCGATAGCCGAGATGAAATTAACGTTTCGTTATGTTCGCAGATAATACTTGGCCACTTTTTGAAGCACACATGAACACTCACCAACAACCGTGAAAGTGACGATGCATGTTACAGATTGTCCTGCACTATCACTTGCGCTATATACAACAGAGTGGGATCCTTCACTGAAAGTGGACCCGGACGGAAGGCCAGAAACTCTCCTGATAGGTAGCAATTGATATAATTTATTTATTCATGTTTTTTTGTCTTCTTTTATATCTTGGTCAATTAAAAACCTTTTATTGTAATATATTAATTATAATAATAATCATAATTTAATAATATTCATTTCTACAATGAAAAATATATTCACAAATACATCAAATTCAAAATAAACATTTATTATTATAGCAATGATGGAATCCAACATTGTAATCACCAAGTTAAATTATCGCAGAAAGTGGTTTGTTTGGTACATGCAATATTATTGAAGAAATGTTATATGTAACCCTAACCAGGGCGGGTTATTTGGCTATGCTATAGCCGGGGGGGGGGGGGGGGGAGATTTCGGCCAACCACCAACAAATTTTGCATACAGGTAGCTTGCGGAATAATTGTTTTTATCTGTTATAATAATACATTTTGTGCTAATATTAATTAATTATGCAGAAATCATCTGTTAGTCTATAAATCCCTCAAAAAATGTTGATTGTATGCATTTTTTTGTTGGGGGGGGGGGGGGGGGGGGGGGGGGAGGGGGAGGGAGGGAATTTCTTGCGACTTTCATTATTATTTCATACATTTTTTCCCTGATGGAATCAATTATAGATCATTGTCCAACATTTCTTATAATTGCAGTGATTAGAATGAAAAAAGAAGGCTTTCTGTATCCTAGGATAAAACTCAATTTACATACTATTTGTACACAAATCATCAACATTTAGTAATTTTGGGGCCGAGGTCACGTGACTTCGCAACGGTTTACCTCGGCTGTCGCGGAATTGGTTTTAAAAGATGCGCCAAACTTAAATGAAAAAACCCACGAAGCGGCGCGGCAATACCTGAATGTGTTGCATAATTATCAAGCAAAATGTCGAGGGCCCTTTTAAGGTTGTTTCCTTTCTTGTCTTTATATGCAAGCAATCAACTGCATTGTAGACTTAAAGGGAAAGTTGAGTTTTGGTAAAGATGGTGCTACACAATTTATTTTTTGTGTGATTATAAAAAAACCGATTGTCAAATTTGGAAGAGTGTACAATGACAGAAAAAACTTAATTTGATCAAAATCGGTTCAGAAATTGTTGAAATATTCGTAATAGCGGTAGTTAAGTTTTGGTATAGAGGGCGCTGCACGAACTAATTTGTTTATGAGAGATGATGAAAAACTGAGTGTAACATTTGAAAGAGCATCAAATTTTAATGGCAGAATGAACTTTATTTGATCAAAATCGGTCCAGAAACGGCTAAGATATCAATAAATATATCTGATCGTAATAAATCAGGGGCCCAGATATATTCGATAATTTGAAAATTGAAAAAATAAACTTTTTCAAAAGAGGTTTTAAAATAGTTGTTGATCTCTCTATTCAATCATTATTTTTAACAAAACATCACATGCATAATTTTGTATGTAAATGGTTGAAACCAATGCTTTTTTTACAAAGCGCCCTCTCGTGTTTTAATGGCTCTTTTTTTAATAACATGCTTCTTACTTGGTCGTTTGTAATTTTCTTTACATTTCGAGCATGTTGGAGTTGTAACTATTAGTTTGTAGTGTTATTGTGAAGATTGTGGTTACTAAAGCTCAGCCATACCAACACTATTATATCCCTTTAACATAACCATTATTGTGGGGCCCCACAAATAATCAATAATTCTTAACCAGCCTTTGAACAAATTTACAAAACGCTTCCTCTTTTCAAAAATGTATCACTATCTAAATTCTTTTTTTTTTAGAGCACCCTTTTGATTTTTAACGGCTCTTGAATGATAACAGGCTTTTTAATTTGCCATTTGTAATTTTGTATGCCATTCGAGCATGATGGATTTATAACTGTTAGTTTGTAATGTAATGGTGCAGGTTTGGGTTACTATATTCAGTTTGACCAAAACTGTACCCTCTTTACCAAAAAATCAACTATCCCTTTAACAGCAAGATAAAGTAAATGTAAAGCATATGTAGCATCTTTCTAGTTCTCCAATGACCCCTCCCACCCCCTTCATTTTATTAAATTTCCTCAGAAACTACTCCTCGGGACTTTGACCTCAATATCATATAATATCAATCTGAGAAGAACATTCCGCGACGTTCCCTTCACCGAGAGTTAATATAAATTATGATAGTTGTCAGCTGCACCTCTTCGGGTATAAAGGGGCGGAAGAACTGCGGACTATAGCGGAACCTCGACCAGGTGTTTACGTATTGTACATAATATATAACAATGATTCCGCTTCATATTGTTTTGTTTAATATATGTATTTTATGTCGAATGAAATAATAATTTTCAACCACTACAGGATAGTAAATACAATTAAGTTGGACAAATCTTACGATATGGTGACTGATCCCTTGTCATCTGTCGCTGTCGAATTCGGCCACGAGACGGTCCTTGATGTCGTTGTTGAATACATGTTCCCCTGATTTCCCGGGCAATACGTGAATGTAGGAGGATTATCTGTGTTTGAAATAAT
This sequence comes from Echinarachnius parma, assembly GCA_037951105.1. Taxonomy (NCBI): domain Eukaryota; kingdom Metazoa; phylum Echinodermata; class Echinoidea; order Clypeasteroida; family Echinarachniidae; genus Echinarachnius; species Echinarachnius parma. The sequence goes on from JBAMJV010004672.1 coordinate 3,834, forward strand.
ATAGTAATTCAAGTTATTATAGCATTACAAGCATTACAAACAGTCTCTGGGAAGGACCATTCAGTATAGCATTTATAGAGCGCCATGTATCTAAGTGGCCTTGGTCACCAGGTACAGTTCAAACCCGCACAATTATCCTGTGCACTATTGTCAACTCCCAGGGGAGCATTTTAGTCCAAGCTGCCCTATGATGTAGAGCGCTAAAGGCTAAGTTATCGTCCGACCAAGTACCCATTCATGCCCCTGGGTAGAGAGCAACAATGTGGAATAAACGCCTTGCTGAAGGACAAAAAAAGCCGGGGCATCGATTGGGTTTGAAGTCAATCGCTTATACGATCGTGCCACAACACCCCCGTTTGCATGGCTTAGGGCATCGTGGGGCAATACTTAGAGCACCGGTCTAGCAATAAGAGGTCTCTAGTTCCTGGCAAAGCCCAATTTATCAATTCACTCATTTTCATTTATTTTTTTTAAATAAGAAATTGTATTACTGTACATAAATTGTTGACCCCAGTACAAAAAGAAGAAATTTTCCACAATAAATTATAAAAAGCACTTTCATTGTAATAAACTACCGCCATAAGCGTGATACTTTTGTAGTTATTTTCCGGACTCGTTGGAAAATCATATTTTCATGTGCGTCCTTGCTTCTTTGTTGTGCGTCTTGACAATTTGACAACATCAAATTGGGTGTACCTCCAAAACAAGATTCTAACATAGCTTTAGGAAGCATAAATACCACACTAAAATTACTCAGCTCCGCGATATGCGTGCACCTCCAAATGAAACCCCTACTATGTACTATGCCCTATGCCATCACACGTCAGTATGTCAGATCATTAGGAATATTTCGATTGTGTAGACGAGGATGCCACTCCATTTATCTGAGGATGCGAATTGGTAGCCGAACACTCTCATTCACTACTTTTTGTACATGTGCACACGTTGATGATGCATACTGTAACATGGAATCACGAAGCGGTTGCCACCACTCCACCCTCCGTTGGAGTGAACGGCATAACAACAGGGATGCCTTGACGACAGCTAGTACAGTGTACCGCTTTTAGGAAAAACGCAAGAACCTTGATGTCCGTGTTCTCGGTACGGTTCTGGCAGAGAACTTGTGAGGACCAGACGCATGCGCAAATCATCTAAATGACGTCGGCATGCTCCAGTGACAATTGGAAGTCCCCTTCTATCGCTGCAACATACAGCTTGGATGCACTCGCTGAGGTAATGAGGCAGAAGTGAAGAGTTTATAATTAAATTACCGCCCTGTATGTGTCATCTTTCTACGTACTTAGCTTAGACACCGATGTTTTAAATCGAAATTACAAGGATAAATTGAGTGTTCCATAGAAAGAAAAGTGTTTATTAAATGAATTACATTTCAAAGTTCATATTATTATATATTTCGTTTCAAGCTGTGATGGATAAAAGGGTGAATTTTAAGTTTAAAAAGAGGATAAATAAAAACATATTTCAATATTATCATATCGTTAAATAACTTATTAATGCTTGCGTCTCGGTAATGTTTACATCATTGGAAAGGGTAAAGTCTCGTTTTTGATGAGAAACAATTCACATATTCATTCACCTTTTAGAACAGTCAGGAGCTAGCAAAATATCACACGGGATAAAACAATTACTGTGATTTCCCAAATTCTAGCTAAGTAATTGGCTTCTGACCACTGTTGCCGAGGTTACGGGCCCATAGCATCAGTCATTCGCACCTGACATTGCCCGGTTTGTCACCATGCGGTATTGGTTGAATAGCGCGTGATGTTGAAATAGGGCCAATCACAGGGCTGGAATGCGTAAAATCATAGTTATTTTGGGGATATCTTGTGATATGTTGCTAGCTCCTGACTGTTCTAAACAATGAATGAACATATGAACGGTGTACGATCTGAGACAATACTTTCCCCTTTCCAATGATGTAAAAATTACATCAAGCGCATTTGACATATTATTTTGTAAGATGAACATGGATTAAATTATTGTTTGTTATCAGATTTTAAACCTTAAATGTAATCATGAAGGTGAATGACAGCAGTCGGAAACGCCCCACCCCCTAAAAATGAAATGTACACTCTTATTACCAACGATGTGAAAGAATATAATTTTACTAATATGGGATTATACAAATTTGGCCAAGAAACCGCCCACTAATTGATATATTTGCAAAATTATAAATTGATCTGCAGTACCATTGATATCGCCAACGTGGAATCACGCATACGCTACGTGGAAATAACCTCGTGGTCTTCGCTATACGGGCTTGTCCCCAGCTTGTCGATATCTCCAACCAGCGCTAGCGGCGCGGACAGGTGCGAACGGGCGGTGGATTTATAAATTGCACGGGCGGGTAATAGATTTCTTCCGATATTTCTGTATTTAACGATGCTTAGGTTCGGATTTTACCACACAAGCCCTATTTAAATACTTATTCAACAATATTGATCAATATAGATGTTTTCGGCTACTTTCCCAAAACTGGTATTGGGCTTTAAATTTCACCCTTTTATCTACGTCAGATTGAAACGAAACAAATAATGACATGAACTTTGGAATATGAGGCGTTGTATCGACGCGTTTCTTTGCATGAAACACCTACTTTATCTTAGTATGCGATTTGAAATATCGTTGTTCCTGCTCATTACTTATTCATAGAGCTCCAAGTCATGCATAAATACAAATGAGAAGCCTTGTTGATGCTCTGCGATCTCACTGCATAGGGTATAAGTGTAACAAAATGAAGGCCGTACAGGCAGTAGACTCACCTGGAGGTGGTTGGGAGCTGCGTCTTCTACTTCTCCTCCTGCTCCACCAAGCATCTTTTGTCAAAAGAAGAAAACATTACAGTTTAAGACACGTGCTCATTGTAAACTAGACTGGTTTAGTGGTTGCTCTGGCTCAGAGAAACAGGATCTTTTGAAATTACAAGAAAATAGTAGTATAGTCAAAGACACCGCTCATACAAAGAATAGATGTTTTTTTTCGTTCGGCCCACACAAACAAGCATTTTTGGAAATAGAAGAAAATCAAAGACACATGTTCATAGAAGACTAGATTTGTTTTGGGGTTGCTCCGGCTCACAGAAACAGGACCTTTAGAAAAAACAAGAACATAGCAGTTTAATCAGGGAAGTGTGCTCAAACTAAACTGTTTCCGGTTGCTCCAACTTACAGAAACGAATATACTTTGTAAATTATAGAATAATATGACAGTTTAAAGGACGAGAGAACCCTGAAATCGTTGTTTGCTTTATATGACACTAGTAGGGTAAACATGGTAAATAGTCCATGAAAGTTTGAGCACGTACAGTCAAACAATAACTGAGTAAACTTTGGCTCTTTGGAAATAGCTATTTATTTCTATGAGTGACTCAAATTGGCAACGGTTTCCAGCAATGTTGTTAGCAACTCCCCATACGTTTTGCACGCAATATTTTTTTCCCCTTCAAAATATATATATATTTAGTTTTTACATATGTTTTGTAAAATACATTTATACACAATATCATGAGTTTCTGGAATGGAACAGTGTGACTACGCACCCTGGCTCTTTGGAGGTTAAGCGTTTAAGCCTACTAGGCCTATACACATTCATATGCACGGGGTCCTCTCGAAGCACTCGAGGTATAGATACCAACCATCATATTTCTTATCAAGACTTGAACACATGAACGCACACTGGCAATAATTTATAAGTAATATGTGCCTCGCCATCCGCAGAGGAGCCAGAAGTCGCAAGATGTCGAACCTCAGAAATCACGATTGATTTGAAATTGCATGAAAAAGTGAAAAAAAATATTATTGCCTCATGCATTTCCCTGATATCTGTTCTACCGGTACGCAAAATATCCAGTAAAAATATCCAGTGGAAAGGTAAAAATTAAGCAGAGTTTTGAAGCATGTTTTTTGGAGGTTTGAAAAGTTTGCGTTCCAAAATTATTTGCCACTAAAAGCGATCGATATTAAGCTCCGCCTCTTAACAACCCCTTTGTGCTAAGTTGGAATCTCGGTAGTCGTCAAGAACGGCCAGCGCACATCGAGATTCTTTAATCCCTATTGACTGCGCGGTCGCTTGCACGGAGATTAGTAATCCAAATGGCCTCCATTGTATAGTGGCCCTATTGAGTTTGACAAAGTATGTTTATGACCCAATTCCAATTAACTGCACACCCACCCCCCCCCCCCCCCCCCTCCAACCTCATACACTATGTACACCACTGGTTGAGTGTGAGTATTATATAGATTAAAGAATTGGGCCCTGTAACGTAACATTCATTAATCGTATGTAGAATTAATTTGTCGTACTAAATATTTAAGTAGTTCATAATAATTTTATAATAAGGCATGCCCCCCCCCACACCACCAAAAAAAACTAGATGGATCTTCGACTGCGCGCAGTCGAAAATTATGCCTCCGCTATCACGCGATTTCAATATCAAGCCCAAATTAATGTGCACTGAATTTTTTTTATTTTATTTTTCATATATTTTGAGTCCTGTGACCTTGACCATATGACCCCAAACTTTGATGGCTACATTGGCTCCCTAAGAAACATTCAGGTACCAAGTTTGATTGAAATCTGACATTCAGTGATTGAAATGTTGCCATTACAAGCCATTTTTGCATATATTGAGTCCTGTGACCTTGACCTTTGACCTTTGACCTCATGACCCCCAAAATATAATCTCATCATTGCTACCCCGATGTGTACACTCATACCAAGTTTGAAATTGATCCGTCAACCGAGAACGAGGCATTTTTGCACATATATTGAGTCCTGTGACCTTGAACTTTGACCTCATGAACCCAAAATCTAACCAGATCATTGCCACCCCAATATTTACACTCATACCAAGTTTGAAATTGATCTGTTAACCGGTTCTTGAGATATCGCGAGAACAAGTAATTTTTGCACATATATTGAGTCCTGTGACCTTGACCTTTGAACTCATGAACACCAAAATCTAATCAAATCATTGTCACCCCAATATGTACATTCAAGCCAAGTTTGAAGTTGATCCGTCAACCGGTTCTTGAGATATCGCGAGAACGAGGCATTTTTGCATATATATTGAGTCTTGTGACCTTGACCTTTGACCTCATGACCCCTAAAATCTAATCAGATCATTGTCACCCCAATATGTACCCTCATACCAAGTTTGAAATTGATCAGTTAACCGGTTCTTGAGATATCGCGAGAACGAAAACGGGACGTACGTACGGACGGACGGACGGACGTACGTACGGACGGACGTACGTACGGACGGACGTACGTACGGACGGACGTACGTACGGACGGACGGACAACCCGAAAACATAATGCCTCCGGCCACTTCGTTGGCGGAGGCATAAAAAACAACGCTATTTAGAGCTTGTTTTAAGTTGGCTAAAGCACAATCCCACTCTTTTATATACCCTCATTTTGAAGTTGACCGAGGCTCGCCTCCGTTACTTAGACACCTGTTTCAAAATTTGCTAAGGGACATCCCCGGGCATCCCCGCCAAAAGAACGAAAACAAACCCTGTACCAACGGATCCCCCCCCCCCCCCCTCCCCCTTTGGTACCTGGGGCCTCCCCCTCCAAAATGTCTAGCTTCGATACCCCGTTTTACTTTTCACGTATCAACATACTGTTCTTTGTAATAGTTTTTACATTACGCACCAGACGCAAGTTTGCATTCCTAAAATCAAACTGCCAGTCAATACCGATTTATCGAACAATAAACAGAGCCAGAGCGGAATCCCTTTTGTTACCTGAAAGTGCTCGCTATTGTATCATGTGCTCGATGTGTACAGTTTATCGTTCCAAACCCACTTAAATTGTAATTAAATCTGTTCATATCTCTACAATGCATGGATAATATTCAACAGTTTCTGGAGGGAAGGTGTATATCATACATATTTACTGATATGCAAGTTTTCAAGAAAATTGAATAAAGGTTGCTACGACATTCTATTCATGCAATCGGTTCATTTATGGCCTGCTTAAAACGCTAATTTCACTTTCGAAATGGATGTAAAGTTTCTTGAGCTATTTTCTCGGCATCTTATTTCCAGACCGTTCAATATTTGCCTTAGAAAAGCGTCAATAACTCCGCGTTGCAGAATCATTATGAGACAAACTTTATATCATATTAAAGCTTAGATACTGCTGAATCGAACTAAATACAAATCCAGAAAATCAACTTTGTCGACTTCTGGTTCTTCTACGTAGGACGGCTCACATATGCATCGAAGTTATAATTTGCATTACCAGCGACAATTTCTGGAGTTTGTTTCTTCATTGAACAACGACATTCATGCGTATCAACATTCATTATATTGTATTGCATTGTATTTATCATCATGCCCCTCCCCCAAAGAAAAAAGAAGAACAAAAATGGACTAGCTCAGATTATGCTGTGCTAAAATGTCTTTAGTGGAGGATACAGGAGGGGGGGGGGGGGGTGGGGGGGGGGGGGGGGGGGGGGGGGGGGGGGTAACATGCTTACCTGCATCAGGGACTAGCAGACAAAGAAGTATCAGCCCGATGAACATCATGGCAAAGATCACCTTCATACTTGTCATCTTTTTAGTATGATACTAAACAAATAGGCAAGACCTACAAAAAAAAAGATTAAAGAATCTAATAATATATATGAAATTGAATTGAATTGAATTGAATTGAATTGAATTTATTTCACATATGCATACAAAACATGAACATATGTACATACAGTTGAATTAAAACAATATAGCATAACACATAAAAACAAGTATAACAGAAGAGAAAACAAAGAAAACACAAAATTGCACTAACATTATGTAAATGTGGGGATTATAAAAAGTCACAAATGACTTATAAGCATAACCCCTGAATATATAAACTGAAATACGAGTAAAGTGATAAGGAAGAAAAATAACGTTACTATTTACATATTTCACAAAGATAAGAAATAAAAATGAAGCATAAAATGCTAAAGCTTATTAAAAATGTACTCTTTAAATTTAGATTTAAATATATTAAGCGATTTTGAATTCTTGATATTTTCAGGTAAATTGTTCCACAGCAGTGGACCATTGTATGATATTAAAGTACGTGAGAGTGAAGATTGACCATAAATAATACGATAATTTAACTTTCCTCTAGTATTGTAAGAATGAATGTCACTATTTCTATCAAAGAATGAATGGAAATTAGTTGGTAATAAATCATTAAAATATAAATACATAAATATACCGACATTATAATTATACAGTGCATGAACAGGCAACATTTTAAATTTGTTAAATAGAGGGGCAGTATGTGCTCTAAAACCAGATTTAGATATTATACGTACACAACATTTCTGTAATATTAATATTCTATTTAATAAATAATTATTTGCAGATCCCCAAATTGAAATTCCATAATTTAAATGACACAATATAAGAGTATTATATAAAGTTAATAATATAGTTTGTGGTATAAACTCAGACAATCTATTTATAACACCAATATTTCTTGAAACCTGATTACACAACTTATTAACCTGACTTTTCCATTTCATATTATCATCTATATAAATTCCAAGAAACTTAACAGTTTCAACCCTTTGTAATTCAACATCATTAATATATATCTGCACAGATTGTTTATCAGTAGCCTTTTTACCAAATACCATAAATTTTGTTTTCTGAATATTTAACACTAATTTATTATATAAAAACCATTCATTAACTTTGTTTATTTCAATATTCATTGTGGTTTTCAAACAATTTAAATCTCTATGACTAACAAATATATTTGTATCATCTGCAAAAAGGACAAATTGCAATAAATCGGAACACAAATTAAGGTCATTAATATATATAAGAAATAATAGAGGTTCTAAAATTGATCCTTGGGGGACGCCACAGAATACACTTTTAAATTGAGATTGAGTTGAATTGAACATTACACATTGCTTGCGATTACTTAGGTAGCTACTAATTAAATTTAAAGAAATTCCCCGTATTCCATAGAAAGACAATTTATTTAAAAGAATATTGTGGTCTATACAATCAAAAGCTTTTTTCAAATCAATAAAAACCCCAATAGTTATATCATTTTTATCAAAAGCATTTATTATATTATTCACAGAATCTATCAAAGCATGTGTTGTTGAATGTTTTTCACGAAATCCAAATTGTTTATTATACAAAATATGATGCATGTCAAAGAAATTAATCAATCTAGTATAAATAAATTTTTCAAGTATCTTAGAAAAACATGTTAATAGTGATATTGGTCTATAATTAGAGTATACATTTTTTGCTCCGCCTTTATGTACAGGAATAACTTGTGATATTTTACAACTAGTTGGAAAATGCCTTTTTGAAAACACAAATTAAAAATATGACAAAGGGGTTAACATAATAGATGAATAGCTAATTTAACAACATAATTATCAATAGAATCAATTCCAGGGGATTTACCATTTTTCAAAGAGCATGCAATTTCTATTATTTCCTTTTCAGTAACTGGCTTTAAAAATAGGGTAGACTGGAGGGGTTCATCTCTATAATATTTCATATACATATTATCCATAGGTTGTGCATTCACATTACTCAAAGTTTGTCCTACATTAATAAAATATTCATTAAATCCATTTACAATGTCATTTTTATCATTAATTATATTCTCACAAAATTCAATATTATCAGCATCAAAATGATTTCCTCTTTTATTATCTAAAAGGTTATTTATCATTTTCCAAGTCTTACCTAAATTATTTTTAACTGAATTAAATTTCTGAGTATAATAATTCCTTTTTTCTTTTTTAACATCATTAACATATTTATTTTTAAAAGTTTTATAATTACTTTTATTTTTCTCAGTGGGTTTTCTAAGATATTTTTTATACAACCTATTTTTCTTTCTATACATTCGTTTTAAGTGTACATTAAACCATTGATTCTTTTTATGAGAAGTGTTTACCTCTTTAACTGAAAAACATTGATCGAAAATGATGACGTAGTGTCTAAGAACTCATTTACATAATTCAACTGATCAATTTTCTTAATGTCAATATTATAATCGCCCATGAATATACAATCTTTATGCTCTACACTTAATTTTTCCATTTTTTCTTTAATAATATGTATAAATTGAATTACTGAGTTCTCTGGTGGTCTATAAAAAAAACACCAAGAATCATATTTTTACCAGCTTTAGGAATTTCAATAAAGCAACTTTCACAAATATTATTAAACACATTTAAATCATCCCTTATTTCATATTCAATATTACTTTTTATACCAAATCCTATTCCACCACCTTGCTTTTCACTTCGGCCTAAACCAACATATTTATAATCGTTAAAGATAGTATTTGGTGACATATCGTTTTTTATCCATGTTTCTGAAAGGCCAATAATATCAAAAGTAACATCCAAGGAACACAATAAATTTTCAATTTCAGATTAATTTCTATTTAAACTTCTACAATTAAAATGTATTAAAGAAAATGAATTATTAGGGCATGCATTTAATTTGGGTTTTATTTCATGTGGAGTTAATTGATATTCATTAGACATTATAATAATGAGTACATAGTATTATGAAAGAATGCAAATTCAAAATTGCTACATGTTAATTTAAAAAGTATAGTATCAGATCTTTGGAACAATGTGTAATCATAAGAATAGAAGAAGGAGATACACACATGCAAACACATAACTAAATATACAACATACACAAATATACACAAATAAAATCAATAGTTACTTAACAACCTAGCATTAAAAGTTCGAATGTCCAGGTTATTTGAATTGATCACACCTAAAAGCTCATTGATACAAGGAATCAGTTTCTATTAGAGATTTTATTGTTTGATGCATGTGAGTTTTTTGTTCTCATCTGGGTCGTGGTAAGTTTTGTAAGTCTCTTTCGCTAGTGATGTGCTTCGTTGTCTTCTTACCGTTCGTTGCCTTGATGAGTGCGATGACCTTGCCATCTGCCGTCCAGGCTTGCTCGACAGATGGACATCTGTAGGTGGCTCTGAGAAGGTCGAGCTTCTTTTTGGTGAGATCTTCGGTGATACCCAAGCCTGTACGTTTCAGGCCCCTCTTTTTGGTCATCAGCACTTGTCGCGAGCGATAGCTTGTGAGTTTGACTAGTATAGGTCGGGGGTGAGCTGCGTTCAGTCTCTGGCCTGCATCTCTCTGAGACTCCTGAGGGGTCGGGGGCTTCCCCGATCGATGAGACCTGTCGATATCCGCCAACGTCAGCTCAGCTCCCAGACGTTTGGCCACATCTAGGACGATGTCATCTGTCCGTTCTCCAGGCTTTTCCTTCATCCCGAAGATTCTGAGGCTGTTCCTCCGGCTATATTGCTGAAGCTCGTCGGTCTGCAGTTGTTGCGCCTCCACCCTTTCATCAGCTTCATGTAGCTTCTTCTTTAGGTGTTGTACTTCCTCATCTTTTCTCTCCAGCTTCGATTGAAGTTCTAAAATTTTTCCTTCGTTCTCTTCTACTCTTTCCTTTAACTTTTTCAGTTTGTTAGAGATGAGTTCATTGACGAGGTTTTGTATGCGATCGTTGAACTTTTTGTCCATGACTAGACAATCAACTGTCTCCTGTAGGCTCCTTGTTGTTGGTGGTGCCATTGTTTGCGGTTTAACCGTTTGAGAAGGGCAAGCAAGCAGTCCCAGTCAGGCAGGCTGAAGACACGGATAATCCTCCAAATCTCTCCTTTGTTGAAGTTTGGTTAAGTCTATTCAAACTGACTTGTGGTTGTAGGTTGAGCGAACATATATAGTTACATATACTATAGTAGTACTCCTTGTAACCATATAGACGCCTCAATCCAATACGAAAAAATATAGGGGAACCCGGGGCAAAGTGGACCAAAAAAATTGGAACAACCAGAACAGGATTACAAAGCAAAGTAAAGCAAAACATTTGGTTTATACTTTTACCTTAGGACTACCACTAACAAATGACACTAACAATGTTTCTCAAATAATCTGTTTTATTAAATGCTACGAACTTGAAAAAAATATAAAAAATCCATTTTGCCCCGGACCTCCGGGGCAAAGTGAAACACGGAACGGGGCAAAGTGAAACGCTTCCCCAAAGAGGTTGTCTTCAATGTCAAAACCATTTACCTCCTGGTGAATCGTTGTACTATATGACCTTACACATATGTCCATAGATTTGCATGTCCTGTTTTAATTTAAAGGGAGAATGGAGTAGTAATGGTGTTCAGTGTGAAAAACTTGATTTTTCATGGTCTCGTTCGTTCTAATTCTTAAATGTAACACAATAATCGCATGACCGACACAATCATTCACGTTAAATGCATTCCACTATGCCCCAACCACTTTGCCCCGAACAAGTGAAATTTTACAGACATGCATTACTTCACGTGGGCCAATGATTACTAGCGGTGCTACGATGTATAAAGTTAAGCTTAAGCCCATCCATCATTAATATGGCTTTCGTGATAATTCGGCATAAACACAGTATTTTAGCAGATAATATACTTATATTAATTATCGTTTTTATATGTATGAAAAATTAATATTTTCCGTAAAAAGTACACATGATGACGTATTCGTGCAACTCCGGTCAAAAACGATGCATCCTCGTTGCAATGTTATTGGCACATGAACTTAGATAGATGGCAGCACAAACAAAAATTTACCAGGCGTGTTTCACTTTGCCCCGCGTTCCATTTTGCCCCGGGTTCCCCTACGTGTGGGACTGTAGCCAAAAGTATATGTTCCAATAGTTGAATAGATGGAGAAGTTTCGAAGTAAAATTCTTTGACTCACGATGCTCAGGTTAAGTTCAAATGATTCCAAGATAATGTTCTTGACCTATTGCATTATATCATGGTAGAAACTTTCAGGTGGAAATGATAACAAAATGCAAATCTTTGAAGTAGGAAAAATACATCTTCGTACTTCATACTGGTCATCCTAATAGCATATAACATGAAACAAATAGGTAAGGCCTTTATACACGTACGGGTGTATCTTTATTAGGTCCTTTCTCTTAAATATAGATTTTCCCGCCCAAATTATCTAATTGTGTCATTCAAAATGATGAAAGTAGCAAACACAATCGCGCGATTTAACATCATCTTGTATCTTACTGTTTATTTATATTTACTGATTTTGTATGCGCTATTTTAATGACACTGGAGCTATAAAGCAAGACAATTGAAACGCTGAGGACAAGTCAAATTCTTTAAATCATGATAAGCAGATTTTTTTCAAACATAGGGAAACTGACCAGCTCAGTTTGTCTAGCAATCCAGATGTCTCGGTTTGAATCCTGGGGAAACCCAATTTTCTTTGATCTGTTCATGTTTGCTACTGTTTTTGTTCTCCAAATTATTGGGGGCACGTGCCCCCCCCCCCCCCCCCCCCAGTGCCCCCACCCCCGTCGCTACGACACTGCACATACACACACATATATAATAAACAACTACATATGGAACTCCTCACCTTAGACTGCTGACCGTATTTCAAAATAATGAGGTAACCTTCAAGCCTAGGCTTACATCTTCCTCGTTGAGAACATGAGGTTATCTAATAATTATGCTAAGAGATGATAAATACAACATGTCAAATATGATACAAAAAATTATATATATATAATTGCAAAGAATAATCATAAATTATTGAAAAGGAAGAATAGTGGCGTAGCTTAATAAGCAATGGTGTATGTGTTAGTTCACTTTTCACTTGTATAGTATATAGTACGTCTCAAAAAGAATGGTACAGTTGGAAAATATTTTGTTACGGTATGATGGTGATTTGAAAAATATACATATTTGGTGTCATATAAAAGGAAAATAATCAGGCCTCCTGATGGTTTTTATTTCAGCTTAATTTTTGTTTTTAGTCGTGAGATATGGTCGTTTGTTTGCAAACCATCGAAATCCACTTAGTGCCAATTTACGTTCTGTACATTACGTGACCAAAACGTACATTTCTTCAGAGCATTTACAAGTTGCAAGTATTGCTAGATAATTATGATGCTTGGCTTCCTCTACTAAAGTAGTGTTTGACCATCAATGCGTATTATTACAATACGAGCCTTTGCTACACTTAAACATCATTATCCCCTGATGAAAGACTCTTTATGGTCTCAATATTTAAACGCAAAGCCTGACAAATGTCTTACATTACATCCAGTAGTAGTAACTAGTAAGGAGCTGTGACTAAGGCTATTTCTTATAATTGTCTTGCAAGATATGTCTCATGTCAAACGTACACGCCAAGCTGCAATGTACCATGTCAGAGTTGTTGTGGCAAGATTAGGACCAAGGTTCGAAACTTATCAATGCCCCGGCATAATATTTAATATGCATTGCTGCCCTCTACCCATAAGTATAGTGCCATGGTCGGGTTTTACTAAAGTAACTTAGCCTAACGCAATTGACAGTAAATGGCTGAAGTGTGCTCGATATGTAAAACTCCACTACAATCATTTTGCCTATTTCTACTTGGTACTTGGTACGTACTCCTGAATACTTCATAGAAGTTTTAATCAACTATGTAACATTCACACACAGGAGCCATAATCTTCCCTGTCAAACAAGCCTAGCGAGGTATGGCCTACCTTTGCTAGGTCTGAGAAAGAGTCCGAAGAATACTGCTCAAGACCACCACAAAGGCCGGGGTGCTTCCGCCAGCGCAGGTATACTATACACCTGCTACCCCTATACATCATATACCTTACCTGGTGGACCAGGGATCACGTTTGGTCTGGTTAATACCCGTCGAGCTGTCCGACAAGCGGGGCCCAACCAGGAGACGAAGTTCCCGTCGGCACTAAGGGTCACGGAGAAACAAAAGCTCCCCGACCATGACAAGGTAGTGATCCTTCAAAGAGATCTTTGCTCGTTCTAGAGTCCAAATAACACTTTTTATAGATCAAGACACCACAATGGTGTGGATGCTTCCGCAAGTGCAGGTATGCTACCTTAATAGATCATATATTATTGACCCACAGTGGCGTGGCTACAGAAATGCACAAGCCGGTATCCTGAAGTCGTGTCTAACTAAGTCGTGACTAAATTTAAACTGCTGTTTAGTTAGACAGGACTAAAACCGTAACGTGTGGTCACGCCAAAGTCCTGACTAAACGAATTTGGTATTCTGGAGTCATGTTTAAATCCTGACTAACTAAACACTTGTTTAACCTTGAACGGGAATTTTGTGCATGCTCCGTAGGCATTTCTGACATAATGCCGGGTGCACTGCAAGTGATAAGCATAATGATCATGCGCGCACTGTAAAAATTGACGCTATCGATTGCTTACATCGCTGATCTTAATGGTATAAATCCTACAGATCGTTCGATTCGTAAAAGAAAAATGAATTCGAAATTGACACAGAAAATCGTATAATATACAAGCTGGATATTTCAGTATGGCCATGGAATTTAGAAGATGTCACCATAAAGCAAGGTTAGTAAAAAACAATAATAGGACAACACGAGAAAAATCCTGCAATTTGTATTATTATTTTTGACGGCGCACGTACCATCATTCCCCGCCACGCGTTTTAACACCCTCTTGCATTATTTTAAAGTTAAACAGAATTTAGTCGGGAGTTCGAGCTTAAAGGGATCTAGTAACTTTGTTGACATGTACAAATAGTGACGAGTGGTTGATATAATGTATATTGTTGGTATCTGATATGTCCACTTGGTGTTGTGTGACAATTTCAAGTTAAATGGACGTTATATGGCCGAGTAATGAGCAAAAATGCAAAGTGATATTCACTAACTCATTGCACTCACTTTGTACACGGTTTCGATGATCCAGTGGATAATTTAACATCTGAACAGTTCAATCGTAAATATCTTGTTAACGAAAGGGAAATTTGAAAAACCGAAACCTGTCCCATGCTTTTATTTTGTATACGAATACAACAAGTTATGAGGGAACCGGTAGAATTCCAATTGGATTTTGAGGATTTGGACAATGACTTAGTCACGACTTCAGAATACCAACAAATTAATCACGACCTCGCCACTAAAGTTAGACAAGACTTCAACAGGACTTTAAACAACTGTTTAGTAATAAACAGGACTTACGACACGTCTTCAGAATACCGGCCACAGACTTCAACGTTAAGTTACAATTTTGGGAAAACAAATTATCACAGTAAAAAAACACATGCGTTGATTTATGAAATGTAAAACAATTTGACATTTCACCCACATTCGTTTCCAAAAAAACACAAAATAGACAAGAACACAAACATATAGGGCTTGATGACCATATAATACACCAACCAAATTCTTGGATACATCAGAAATACAAACACAAAAACATATTTAATACAATAAGTACAATGTATACATAATGTAGGTATTCAAGGATTCAACACGGATCGACATCCTTGGTGCCCCAGCGCCACACCTTGTTTTTGTTCACACATCCGGACAGGCTTTCGACATGATCCTTGGCGCACAAGCATTGTGAAATATTTCCCTCCGAGACCGCTGGTCTCAACATGGATACTCCCGGAAAAGTTTGGCGGCTTCATGGAAGTACTTGGTACCTACCCGGAGTAATACAGATAGTTTTCATCCTTGTTCTCCGGGGCAAACAAAATTGCGCATGCTCCGGATCATCTTCACGATGCCGATGCGCCAAGGATCACACCGAGGCCTTCCCAGCGTATACATGGTGAAGCCGGAAGCAACATAGAGTAACACACGTTGATCCTTGAAAGGTGTGAAAGTGACATTAGAGATAATACATGAAATGTTGCATCAAAAAATTGTAGCTATGTGTAGACCGTAAAATACCCAAAAAGCTATATTGTAGTGGTCTCCGAATATGATATCACATATTTAAACGAGTAGCCTGTTCAAAGGGCTAGGTTTTGATCAAACATTCCATTTATTGTTCAAAAGTGGTTACGACATCAAGAATGATTATTTACTTTTAGATTGACTTTTGTATTTTATCACAGAGAATCCAGATACGTACTCCTTTTTTTTCTTCTTTTAGATGGAAACATGTATTGAACAGCAAATCTATCTCCAAAATCACCAACACAACAGGCGTGTGATGTCATAACTGGAGGAAGTTTGCATTTAGCTGTACAAATGCAACTCGGCCTGCCGTGTTATCGTTTGGCCACGCCCCTAAAATTGCAAATTTTAAAGGGCAGAGCTTATCTATTCAATGAAGGCTTTTAAACTGTTGGAAACATGTCATTTTCTGTTTATGCAGTTATTTTTCAAACATGTCACACTAGACACGGACCAGAAATAATTTTTGAATTTGGTTTGCAGAGGCAGTTTAAAGAAAAGTTCCCCACTTAATCTAGTCAATCCGATAACTACATTTACAACCCTTCACCAAACCCTACCAATTTGAGCGCGGACTATATCACTATATTTGAAATACCAAATAAAAAATTCAAATATTATTGTTCGTAATTCTGTACAGTTTATAATGATATGAAAATACTACACTGCGAAACAGTTTCATCCTCTAGGAGAGACACTTTCAAAAGATACAATGAACGTTTAAAGGTAAAAGTACAGTTGTAATAGTTTAACAGGATAGTATAGTTTTGGTCAAACTAAATTTGAGTAACCAAAATCTGCACCATAATATGAAGAGCTTAGTTCCAAAAGGCGCTAAATCCACTTTCCATAAAAAAAATGAGTTAACGATATCAGTACATTAATAAGCTTCGTAGCTATCTAGAAATTTTAGGATAAATTACATGATCAAAATAGAAATAAGGAATGTTACATTATCATATTCCCGTAGGCTTGTGTACAAAGTTGGGCAAAGAAACCTATTTTTCTCGAAAGTTGAAAATGTGGAAAACTAATAGTTATAACTCCATCATGCTCGAAACGAATGCAAACAATGACAACCGACTAGTAATAAGCCTGTTATTATTTAAAAGGAGCCGTTAAACCCAAGAGGGTGCTATCTAAATACGCATTAGTTTAAATCATTTGTTATAAAAACAATTATGCATGTGATGATTAAATAGAGAGATCATCAACAACTATTTAAAAACCTTTTTGTACATTTAACAAAAAAAGTGTATGTATTTATATATTTTGTCTTTAATAATCGAATAATTGTGGGATCCCACATTTATTCCAATCGGATATATTGATTACTATTTCAGCTGTTTATGAACCGATTTTGATCAAATAACGTTTATTATGTCATTACAGTTTTTCGTTACCACACACAAACAAATATTTCTTGAATCGCCTTCTATACTACACCTCAACTATCCCTTGTATTTAAGTGAAATCATTACTATACTGTATTTTTGTATAATATGAACATCGTCATGCAATACAGTTTTGATTTCTGGGCATTTCTTTCTGGGAGAGTGGCAACAACAGAACTATATAAATGTTGCTTGTAAGTATCGGTATATATACGCGATAACAATCATTACTATTACGTATACTTAGCTATAACATTAAAAGGACATTAAGCGTCCCATCTACAAAATCATTTACTTGTACGAGATAATATGGAATTTTTTATCTCAGCACTACAATCTTGATCATACAATATTTTACATGAAATTAAAATCCGATATACTTTCCCATAATTCCAGAATGTTCTCTGTTTGACACTAAACGTATTGCTGTTGCGGTAAACTCAATGGATAATGAATTGAGAATCCAACACAACTACTCTCATAATACCAGGTACGCTATGATTTGATTATATACACATTAGCTAATTGTAACCATTTGCCCATTGTACACATGTGCTGATTATGTAGAATACTAAATGTTTAATCATTGTATGTTCTATGTACACATGACATTTTACACATGACCTTATTATTATATATCAAAGCTTGTGTCACAGACACATTCTTACAATTAACACTTATATTTATATATATCATGTATTATTTGTTAGTAAACAGAGTTCTTTGTGAACAGAGTATGGGGTTGAATAGTTGTTTACGCTATACGTTATTTTTTATGCTTTGATGTGCGTGTTTTTTCTTCTTGCTCATGCATATCCAAAGTGTGGCATAAATTGGGGATAGTTATGTGGATCACTCATGCCTTTACGTTTATGGAAAGTTGTATGTTGTAACATGCCAAAGCGCCAGGGAATAGTAGTTAATTGAATAACAAATTACAGATAAAATTAGAACAATATTGTAGCTGGTTTCGGTACCACATTTTAGCGGTCTCATTAGCAATGGTCTCGGCCTCGAAAATGTTGAAGGTACCTTGTCTCGGAATCGAAAATTACAAAGAATCCTGGCCTCGGCCTCGACAATTTGGAAAATTCTCGGTCTCTGCTGCACAAACTTTCAACGGACACCCCCCTCCCCCCCCCCCCCCCCCCCCCCCAATTTACATGATTCTCAACCAGTGGTCTTGGTCTCGGCCTTGAAAATTGTTGACAAATCCTGGTCTCGGTCTCGGCCTCTAGGAGGTTATTACATCGAGGGCAACCTCTTCCTCGACTCTCGGTTGCCCACGCGCTTGGTTTCCTTGAGTAACCGAGTAACCTGAAAAGATAGAAAGGGTGGAAGCTAGTAACAAAGGAAATGTTGCATTATAACACCCTTGGAAAATACTTGTATAGAATAGGAGGCAGAATAAGACTGATCTGTCAAAAATGTCAAGAACAAGAAAGTTATAACCGGCATGATCCGAAATGAGCTGAATGAGTAAAAGGACAATTTCCTCCCATGCTTGCTGTCTTCGTCTCTCATTTGACAAAGACACAAATATGCGCGGACCTGAGCTAAGAACAGCCATTAATTACGTTCGATTTTAACATATTTAATCAAACGTGCATGTTCTTACTTTTGGAGCGACGGCTGACATTCTTCTGATAGATGACACATGCGATGATAGCTGCGATGATAAAGATGACCCCGCAAACTGAGAGACCGACCACCAGATCAAGAGCCACACCTTTCTTATCCCCACTACCACTGTCATCTAGGTAGAAACAAATGTGAACAATTGTATGTGTACAATGCAAATTATTCTTTCTTTGACCCAAAACACAATTTTTGCTTCTTTTTTAAAAAATACTAAAAATGTTTGCTGATAAAATCATCTTTTTCCATCGAGCAAAACACATTTTTAAATCCTTTTTTCGTTTGTAATAAAGACTGTTTGGTGCACAGATTTGCAAGCACAAAAGGGAAAAAAGAATATACAATATACATGTAAACATCATGTTCCCTTAATGGTGAAATGTGTATGTATATATCTGAATTAATGTGTAAGAACCGAATACATCTTTTCAGGACGTAAAGCTAAACAATCTTGATTTGACATGAGGCAAATTATACCGGTACCTAATTTGTTAATCACAATTTAGGAAGGATAAGGTGCAAAATGAAGAGGTGTAAATGTACAATTAGTACCATAAATAACATAAATCAAGCATGGCTTGGACAAAAACTTTATATGACAATCTGACTCTTGAAAACTGTAATAGAATGCAGAATTAAGGGAAAAGACCAAGAAGAAAGAAGCGTAAAATGGTTATTGACTCAGTGACACAAGGGCCATAAGTGAAAGATCACTTCGGAGAAAAGTTTGATTATGATGCGTTTAAACCTGCCTGCCTGTGGGCGGACTACTTCAGAAGACTAATTTAGGAAGAGAGATACAACATTTCATATTACAAGAAGACTTGTGGCATAATGTGGTCATACTGTAATTTTAACCCCCGTGACTACGGGAACCGGTTTGGTTGTGTACAAATAGCCAATGGGGATTTCAGAAACTCGAAGGGAACGGGTTGACTATTGGTTGAAACAAAGAAATATGAATCAACATTTCAAGGTTTATTGTTTAAAATCTATTTCGGGAACAGATTTATACCCATCTTGCAGTGTGTGTTCCCAGTTTGCTCTGTGATCCACCCATGAGGACAAGGCGTGCAGGCGACCCTTGTATGGTTGGTGGCATTCAGGTACGTGTCGACGGGGCATGGCGTACACATCACGGTGACTCCAGTTGATTCACTCAAGAAATAACCAGCACCACACAACACTAAACAGGAATAGAGATAATACTACACGATTGTACTTCAATTCGGAGTGTAGTGAGTACACTGTATTCATTGTTTTTGTACTGACATTGCATTATATTAAGGCTGTTATCTGCATTCATCATTAGTATAACTGTTTTCTTTTTCTTAGACGACACAATGTGGGTTAGGGTTAGTGTTCCAGTTAGCATTGTCATGGTTATGGTTATATTTAGGGTTAATTTGGGTTAATTTAGACTAGGGATTATAAAACGTAGGTTGAACTAGCATATATGCTGTTTATATTTTACACATTTACACACAATAAATTAACTTGCATTGTTTCCCAGTTCTGATATCCATACCCGCAAAACAGTCATCCATTACGAAAACACCCCGTTTAAAATTATCCCCTGTCCTCCCCCAGTTTTTTGTTTGCACAAGTGATCAGACTTGGTCTGGGGCAAAACCACAGTGCTGATAAGAGTCAGGAGTTGAAAGCCATACCCTCCTTGCTAGTCTTGATATAAAGACTCTTGTCAAAATGTGCACAAGATAAAGACCGGTCGTATGTTCAACCGGGTTTGTATGTATTAGTGCATATTGATAGGCCTATTCATGTATCAGATAGGGCAGGAGACAACGCCATGTATGTCAGACTCTGTAGTTTCTACTTGTTGCTATATCTTCGGCCAGTGTTCATAACGCTTCTGATATTTGTACAATCCACAATGGATTGTAGTATATTAGGGGAGTGTCTGTGTTACACATTTTCCTCAAATGAGGTCATGTTGAGTCATAAAAAGGGGTTGTCAGTAGTATAACACAGTCAAGTAGTTTACGGGAGTTTAACCCTATCAAGCCAAAGGGGGGGGGGGGGGGGGGGGGGTGCGTGCGCGGAGGGGGGGGGGGGGGGTCGGGGCTGAATGACGACCCCCCCCAACCTTATTTTCCATCACCGCTTATACAGTTCTTGTTCGATTTTCGCCAAATTTGGTGACTTTTCCTAAAATATTATTGCTAACATTTTGTATACAATTTTTATGGATTGGCCGATTCCTGTTGCCATGGTAACTGTAAACTGAAGAGCATGTTTTTTTATGTTAGTATAAACAAGTGAGGTTTGCGTTTTTTTAGTCAAATTTCATAACAAAATCATTATTGTCAGGTTTTCATTAACTGAAATTTATTTCCATGAGTATTATTTTTTTCTTTGTTTTTAAAGACAAAATGGTGCAAAACAATGAAAATAATAAGAATTATTATCTTGATATATTTTATGATTTTGTTTCGATACAAATATGCCAATTGGGGTTTTCATGATGTCTATAATCATTTAAAAATGACAAACCTTACGTTGGATCAGGTTAACAAGGTGACATTAGAAGAATTGCACGTATACGCATTATCGTACTGAAATGTGTTTGCTAAAATATACTCATCTGAAAGTCATCTCCACAATTACTTTGCGGACATAATGTGTCCTTAAAACCCATCAAATACCACATAAATATCATGCCTTATGTTCTAGATAGAATATGTAATCTGGCATAGCTATTTTAAAAAATAAATTGCCTACATAAATCAGTCCATTATGTGAAAACAGCTACAATGTTGGATTTAAAGGCATGGTAATTACCGAAAGAAATGTTGATGATTGCAAATTGCACGTAGAGCTTGACCTGCTAGGAATGTGTGCCAAATATGAAAGTGGTGGATCAAATGAGATAATAATTAGATAGAGGGCGGCCTAGCTATTAGCCCACCCCCCCCCCCCTCCCCCCCCCCCCTCCCACATTGATCCTGGGAACGCCAAACTAGCTTTGGCTTGATGGGATCTAGTAACTTTGTCACGTAGTTTACAAACCGAGGTCAAGTAGTGTATAAAAAGGAGGTCACGTAGTTTACAAAACGAGGTCAGGTACTGTATAAAAAGGAGGTCACGTAGTTTACAAAACGAGGTCACGTAGTTTACAACACGAGGTCAAGTAGTGTATAAAAAGGAGGTCACGTAGTTTACAAAACGAGGTCACGTAGTTTACAAAACGAGGTCAAGTAGTGTATAAAAAGGAGGTCACGTAGTTTACAAAACGAGGTCACGTAGTTTACAAAACGAGGTCAAGTAGTGTATAAAAAGGAGGTCACGTAGTTTACAAAACGAGGTCAAGTAGTGTATAAAAAGGAGGTCACGTAGTTTACAAAACGAGGTCACGTAGTTTACAAAACGAGGTCAAGTAGTGTATAAAAAGGAGGTCACGTAGTTTACAAAACGATGGCACGTAGTTTACAAATAGGTCAAGTAGTGTATAAAAAGGAGGTAAAGTGGTTAATGAAAGGAGGTCAACTTGTTTACAAAAGGAGGTCAAATAGTTTACAAAAAGAGGTCACGTAGTTTACAAAACGAGATCACGCAGTTTACAAAACGAGGTCAAGTAGTGTATAAAAAGGAGGTCACGTAGTTTACAAAACTAGGTCACGTATTTTACAAAACGAGGTCACGTAGTTTACAAAACGAGGTCACGTAGTTTACAAAACGAGGTCAAGTAGTGTATTAAAAGGAGGTCACGTAGTTTACAAAACGAGGTCAAGTAGTGTATAAAAAGGAGATCATGTAGTTTACAAAACGAGGTCACGTAGTTTTCAAAACGAGGTCAAGTAGTGTATAAAAATGATGTCAAGTGTTTCACGAAAGGAGTTCAAGTAGTTTACAAACGGAAGGCAACTAGTTTACTAAAGAAGGTAAACTAGTTTTACAAAAGGAGGTGAAGATCAAGGTGTATTGAAAAGAAGGTCAAGTTGTTCACTAAAGGTGGTAGCCTAGCCCACCCCCCCCCCCCCCCTCCCACATTGATCCTGGGAACGCCAAACTAGCTTTGGCTTGATGGGACCTAGTAACGTTGTCACGTAGTTTACAAACCGAGCTCAAGTAGTGTATAAAAAGGAGGTCACGTAGTTTACAAAACGAGGTCAGGTACTGTATAAAAAGGAGGTCACGTAGTTTACAAAACGAGGTCACGTAGTTTACAAAACGAGGTCACGTAGTTTACAAAACGAGGTCAAGTAGTGTATAAAAAGGAGGTCACGTAGTTTACAAAACGAGGTCAAGTAGTGTATAAAAAGGAGGTCACGTAGTTTACAAAACGAGGACAAGTAGTGTATAAAAAGGAGGTCACGTAGTTTACAAAACGATGGCACGTAGTTTACAAATAGGTCAAGTAGTGTATAAAAAGGAGGTAAAGTGGTTAATGAAAGGAGGTCAACTTGTTTACAAAAGGAGGTCAAATAGTTTACAAAAAGAGGTCAAGTAGTGTATAAAAAGGAGGTCACGTAGTTTACAAAACGAGGTCACGTAGTTTACAAAACGAGGTCAAGTAGTGTATAAAAAGGAGGTCACGTAGTTTACAAAACGAGGTCACGTAGTTTACAAAACGAGGTCAAGTAGTGTATAAAAAGGAGGTCACGTAGTTTACAAAACGAGGTCAAGTAGTGTATAAAAGGAGGTCACGTAGTTTACAAAACGAGGTCACGTAGTTTACAAAACGAGGTCAAGTAGTGTATAAAAAGGAGGTCACGTAGTTTACAAAACGATGGCACGTAGTTTACTTTAATGACAGAATACACTTTATTTGATCAAAATTGGTACAGAAATGGCACATATATGCATAAACATAACCATTTGTAATAAATGTGGAGCCCCACAATTATTCGCTAATTTTGAACCAGCCGTAATTTTTTTTTAATGCTTCCTCTTTTTAAAACATTGCAAAAAAAGTTATAAAATAGTTGTTGATTATCCCTCTACCTAATTACTATTTCAACAAACCATCAAATGCACAATTATTCAAAATGGTTGAAAACGACGAGTATTTGAATGATACAAGCCTTTAAACTTGGTCATTTGTAAATTTGTATTCCTTTCGAGCAGGGCGGAGTTATAACTATTAGTTTGTATGCAATATGCAGGTTTTAGTTACTGAAATTCAGTTTGACAAAAGCTGTTCACTCTCTTTACAAGAACTCAACAATCCCTTTAAAATGATTTTGTTGGAATTTGTATCCTCCATAATATTTTACTGGTAGGCCTACAATCAAATTATTAGAATTTTAAATCAATGTGTGTTCAAGGTACCAAGTAAAAAGTCAGATAATCTGTCAGAGAAGTATTCCCAGCGAAGAAAAGGGAGGACTGAAGCAGTATAAATTACATAAAGGAGTAACGTATAGGAAATGAAGGATGAATGAAAGAGAAATAAGAAGAAATAAGGCAGATAAGTATATACACAGTCGTTATAATTAACCAGAGATGTGGTTGCTAGTCCGTCCAACTCTCTGAATTTACCAAGCAGTTTGTGGGTCTCCGGCATAGCAAGTTGGTCCATTCTGCGATTAAATTTAAAAGTGAGTTTTGGGGCGATGGGGCGATGGTCTATTTGTGGCGTTATTGGACCTGTTTGGAGAATATTTTCAGGCTCGTTGATATTTTGGCAACTGAAATAATCTGTATATTAATGACAATTCAACCCTAATCAGATACATATATTTGTTTTCAAAATGTTCTTCACTGGCAATCACCGGGCGATATTTAGACAAAAAATGCTCGAAGCCTACTTTGACAAAAAATCAGAATAGGTTTTTAAAAAGTCGTTAATGATAGCTCTATTGAATCATCATTTTAACGATTATCAAATGCACAATTTTGAATGAAAAAAGGCTAAAACCAATGATTTGTTTGAAATAGCGCCCTCTTGAGTTGTAAAGGCTCTTTTTTGAATGATAACAGGGGTTTTACTTAGTCGTTTGTAATTGTGTATACTTTTCTTGCATGGTGAAGTTAAAACTATTACTTTGTACCGTAATGGTGCAGGTTTTGGTTACTAATTAAAGTTCAGTTTGACCAATACTCAACTATCCCTTTAAAATGATTTTGTTGGAATTTGTATCCTCCATAATATTTTACTGGTAGGCCTACAATCAAATTATTAGAATTTTAAATCAATGTGTGTTCAAGGTACCAAGTAAAAAGAAGAAAAGAACAGAACAGATTTTTAACAGATAATTTAAAAAAAATGTTTTTTCTTCAGCATTATAAGTTTGACATTATTCCCAGAGTAAACTTTAAGAGCAAACAAACAAACGATGTTAACTGTGTCCAGTGGTGATGTTTGCTAAAGAGATAACAAGAGACATGGCAGATAGGTGTACTTTAGAACACCCTTGTTATTATGAACGAAGCAGATTTGGGGTCTCCGGCATAGACTAGGACACATAGCAAATAGCTCATTCTACGTTTAAAATTGAGAATGTGGGGTGATCAACCCCACTAATTAAAGCATCATGGGAAGTTATTAGTCTATACTTTCAGGCTCATTTGATATGTTATCAACTGGACTAATCTGTCAGAGAAGTATTCCCAGCGAAGAAAAGGGAGCACTGAAGCAGTATAAATTACATAAAGGAGTAACGTATAGAAAATGAAGGATGAATGAAAGAGAAATAAGAAGAAATAAGGCAGATAAGTATATACACAGTCGTTATAATTAACCAGAGATGTGGTTGCTAGTCCGTCCAACTCTCTGAATTTACCAAGCAGTTTGTGGGTCTCCGGCATAGCAAGTTGGTCCATTCTGCGATTAAATTTAAAAGTGAGTTTTGGGGCGATGGGGCGATGGTCTATTTGTGGCGTTATTGGACCTGTTTGGAGAATATTTTCAGGCTCGTTGATATTTTGGCAACTGAAATAATCTGTATATTAATGACAATTCAACCCTAATCAGATACATATATTTGTTTTCAAAATGTTCTTCACTGGCAATCACCGGGCGATATTTAGACAAAAAATGCTCGAAGCCTACTTTGACAAAAAATCAGAATAGGTTTTTAAAAAGTCGTTAATGATAGCTCTATTGAATCATCATTTTAACGATTATCAAATGCACAATTTTGAATGAAAAAAGGCTAAAACCAATGATTTGTTTGAAATAGCGCCCTCTTGAGTTGTAAAGGCTCTTTTTTGAATGATAACAGGGGTTTTACTTAGTCGTTTGTAATTGTGTATACTTTTCTTGCATGGTGAAGTTAAAACTATTACTTTGTACCGTAATGGTGCAGGTTTTGGTTACTAATTAAAGTTCAGTTTGACCAATACTCAACTATCCCTTTAAAATGATTTTGTTGGAATTTGTATCCTCCATAATATTTTACTGGTAGGCCTACAATCAAATTATTAGAATTTTAAATCAATGTGTGTTCAAGGTACCAAGTAAAAAGAAGAAAAGAACAGAACAGATTTTTAACAGATAATTTAAAAAAAATGTTTTTTCTTCAGCATTATAAGTTTGACATTATTCCCAGAGTAAACTTTAAGAGCAAACAAACAAACGATGTTAACTGTGTCCAGTGGTGATGTTTGCTAAAGAGATAACAAGAGACATGGCAGATAGGTGTACTTTAGAACACCCTTGTTATTATTAACGAAGCAGATTTGGGGTCTCCGGCATAGACTAGGACACATAGCAAATAGCTCATTCTACGTTTAAAATTGAGAATGTGGGGTGATCAACCCCACTAATTAAAGCATCATGGGAAGTTATTAGTCTATACTTTCAGGCTCATTTGATATGTTATCAACTGGACTAATCTGTCAGAGAAGTATTCCCAGCGAAGAAAAGGGAGCACTGAAGCAGTATAAATTACATAAAGGAGTAACGTATAGGAAATGAAGGATGAATGAAAGAGAAATAAGAAGAAATAAGGCAGATAAGTATATACACAGTCGTTATAATTAACCAGAGATGTGGTTGCTAGTCCGTCCACCTCTCGGAATTTACCAAGCAGTTTGTGGGTCTCCGGCATAGCAAGTTGGTCCATTCTGCAATTAAATTTAAAAGTGAGTTTTGGGGCGATGGGGCGATGGTCTATTTGTGGCGTTATTGGACCTGTTTGGAGAATATTTTCAGGCTCGTTGATATTTTGGCAACTGAAATAATCTGTATATTAATGACAATTCAACCCTAATCAGATACATATATTTGTTTTCAAAATGTTCTTCACTGGCAATCACCGGGCGATATTTAGACAAAAAATGCTCGAAGCCTACTTTGAAAAAAAATCAGAATAGGTTTTTAAAAAGTCGTTAATGATAGCTCTATTGAATCATCATTTTAACGATTATCAAATGCACAATTTTGAATGAAAAAAGGCTAAAACCAATGATTTGTTTGAAATAGCGCCCTCTTGAGTTGTAACGGCTCTTGTTTGAATGATAACAGGGGTTTTACTTAGTCGTTTGTAATTGTGTATACTTTTCTTGCATGGTGAAGTTAAAACTATTACTTTGTACCGTAATGGTGCAGGTTTTGGTTACTAATTAAAGTTCAGTTTGACCAATACTCAACTATCCCTTTAAAATGATTTTGTTGGAATTTGTATCCTCCATAATATTTTACTGGTAGGCCTACAATCAAATTATTAGAATTTTAAATCAATGTGTGTTCAAGGTACCAAGTAAAAAGAAGAAAAGAACAGAACAGATTTTTAACAGATAATTAAAAAAAAAATGTTTTTTCTTCAGCATTATAAGTTTGACATTATTCCCAGAGTAAACTTTAAGAGCAAACAAACAAACGATGTTAACTGTGTCCAGTGGTGATGTTTGCTAGAGAGATAACAAGAGACATGGCAGATAGGTGTACTTTAGAACACCCTTGTTATTATTAACGAAGCAGATTTGGGGTCTCCGGCATAGACTAGGACACATAGCAAATAGCTCATTCTACGTTTAAAATTGAGAATGTGGGGTGATCAACCCCACTAATTAAAGCATCATGGGAAGTTATTAGTCTATACTTTCAGGCTCATTTGATATGTTATCAACTGGACTAATCTGTCAGAGAAGTATTCCCAGCGAAGAAAAGGGAGCACTGAAGCAGTATAAATTACATAAAGGAGTAACGTATAGGAAATGAAGGATGAATGAAAGAGAAATAAGCAGAAATAAGGCAGATAAGTATATACACAGTCGTTATAATTAACCAGAGATGTGGTTGCTAGTCCGTCCACCTCTCTGAATTTACCAAGCAGTTTGTGGGTCTCCGGCATAGCAAGTTGGTCCATTCTGCGATTAAATTTAAAAGTGAGTTTTGGGGCGATGGGGCGATGGTCTATTTGTGGCGTTATTGGACCTGTTTGGAGAATATTTTCAGGCTCGTTGATATTTTGGCAACTGAAATAATCTGTATATTAATGACAATTCAACACTAATCAGATACATATATTTGTTTTCAAAATGTTCTTCACTGGCAATCACCGGGCGATATTTAGACAAAAAATGCTCGAAGCCTACTTTAAAAAAAAATCAGAATAGGTTTTTAAAAAGTCGTTAATGATAGCTCTATTGAATCATTATTTTAACGATTATCAAATGCACAATTTTGAATGAAAAAGGCTAAAACCAATGATTTGTTTTAAATAGCGCCCTCTTGAGTTGTAACGGCTCTTTTTTGAATGATAACAGGGGTTTTACTTAGTCGTTTGTAATTGTGTATACTTTTCTTGCATGGTGAAGTTATAACTATTACTTTGTTACCGTAATGGTGCAGGTTTTGGTTACTAATTAAAGTTCAGTTTGACCAATACTCAACTATCCCTTTAAAATGATTTTGTTGGAATTTGTATCCTCCATAATATTTTACTGGTAGGCCTACAATCAAATTATTAGAATTTTAAATCAATGTGTGTTCAAGGTACCAAATAAAAAGAAGAAAAGAACAGAACAGATTTTTAACAGATAATTAAAAAAGAATGTTTTTTCTTCAGCATTATAAGTTTGACATTATTCCCAGAGTAAACTTTAAGAGCAAACAAACAAACGATGTTAACTGTGTCCAGTGGTGATGTTTGCTAGAGAGATAACAAGAGACATGGCAGATAGGTGTACTTTAGAACACCCTTGTTATTATTAACGAAGCAGATTTGGGGTCTCCGGCATAGGACACATAGCAAATAGCTCATTCTACGTTTAAAATTGAGAATGTGGGGTGATCAACCCCACTAATTAAAGCATCATGGGAAGTTATTAGTCTATACTTTCAGGCTCATTTGATATGTTATCAACTGGACTAATCTGTCAGAGAAGTATTCCCAGCGAAGATAAGGGAGCACTGAAGCAGTATAAATTACATAAAGGGGTAACGTATAGGAAATGAAGGATGAATGAAAGAGAAATAAGAAGAAATAAGGCAGATAAGTATATACACAGTCGTTATAATTAACCAGAGATGTGGTTGCTAGTCCGTCCACCTCTCTGAATTTACCAAGCAGTTTGTGGGTCTCCGGCATAGCAAGTTGGTCCATTCTGCGATTAAATTTAAAAGTGAGTTTTGGGGCGATGGGGCGATGGTCTATTTGTGGCGTTATTGGACCTGTTTGGAGAATATTTTCAGGCTCGTTGATATTTTGGCAACTGAAATAATCTGTATATTAATGACAATTCAACACTAATCAGAGAGGGTAAATTTTACAAACTGTTTTTAGAAAGCACATAATACAGAGGCCGCGGAACCGGGGGAGGGGGTTAGGGCTGCAGCCCCTCCCCCCCCCCCCCCCCCCCACATACACATTTTTGTTTGGCTTCAAATTACATAAGCATACAATAACAATTATTTATACTCATTTTGGTGTGATATGGGGTGCGAGATGAGATGCGCCCCATTTGTGTGGTCAGCCCCCCCCCCCCCCCGCACCCAAATAAAAAGACTTCACACCCTTCAAAATAGAGCCCTGAGAATAGTAGATTATCGCTTTAGTACACAGAGGTTGTTCCAAATGTTACAAGTTGAACGCTTATGCGCTAAAGTTAAGAAAGACCTTGTTATTCTTCTTTTTAAGCTCCTAAATGATTTATTGCCCGACACTCTTTCATTTGAAATTAACTATAAGGTATCTAATTATGGACTTAGAAACACTCAACGTACAATCCAACTTCCAAAGCCCCAAACAAACTTTCGTAAAAATAGTACGATTTATTTAGCATCAAAATTATTCAATAACCTTCCACAAAATGTTAGACTTCAAACCAGATTATGTCAGATTATGTTTGTTTGTAAAATATATTTCTTTCCCCCTTGAACTGTAACCATTTTGTTTAAATAGTAATCATATTTCCCATCAAACAGTAATTTATCACGACTTTTGGGATCTTTCAGACTTTTATGATTATTTAATTGTACTGCAATTTTGTTTTGTTTTTTAAATAAGCTTCTTTATTGTATCTTAATGTAAGTTTAATTTTGTATTTATGTAAACAATTGTATTTGGTTTAATTTGTTTTCTGTATTTTGTATGTATATATACGGACTTGCTGAAAAACAGCCTGACGGCTGATAGCGAGTTTTTATTGCCGTGTTTAAATAAATAAAACAAACAAACAAACAAACAAACAAACTCACTCTATATTTTGTAAAAGAGCAAAGATAAGAGAGATCCTTGTTTTGGTGTAGCGTGGTCAGACTGATTTTGGGGGCACATAATGTTGGAAATTACGTTACAGAAGTTGTTTGGGTTGGAGCATGTTACGTGCCCCAATTATAGTGAA
Source organism: Echinarachnius parma (assembly GCA_037951105.1). Taxonomy (NCBI): domain Eukaryota; kingdom Metazoa; phylum Echinodermata; class Echinoidea; order Clypeasteroida; family Echinarachniidae; genus Echinarachnius; species Echinarachnius parma. Next base: position 34,423 of record JBAMJV010004672.1, read on the forward strand.
TTCAAACACACTGGAGACTAAAACAAGAGAGAGAGAGTGAGAGAGAGAGATTGAGGCTAAAGTGGAACAAGGCATTGACAGGGTATAACGATCAAACAGTACAGCATAGTTGGTCACCTGCAGAACTTTACGATATGTACATTTGAGGCCTAGTTGTAAGACTATGTATCATGCTTCCCCATGCAGTCAGTGACAATCTATTGTTGACATTGCCTGATAAGACACTCTCTAGTGGCAGAGATTAACCACAGAAGCTGATAAGCCTTGCCAAAAATTGGGGGTGATCAACCCCACTTGCAGGGCTTCTTCTGGGGTACTGTTTAAACGGAGTGTTTTCGTCATGAGAACTGGTCGATCCATTCCCTGCAGTAATAGAACCCTTGCGACACGGGTCACACTGCATATCCTGATGAATTCGCTTGGAATGTCCCGACAGAGCATGGGGTGCATACGGGGTCATTCAGGCTAGAGTCGTTGGCCTGTGTATCTGCAACACCGATGCCGGAGTCGTCCTTATACATACCAACCCTGCAAACAACTGCATATAGAACATACACAATCAGAAAGAATATAAGTAAATGTACTTCTACTGAATATAACACAATATTCAAACAAATAGGAAAATGACCAGAAAGAATGATATTACAAGTAAATGAAAATGAGCAAAGAAATATCAACTTTGCTGGGATATAAATCCAAGACCTCCGTAATGCTATACCGGTGCTCTAACCATCGAGTCATATCATGGTAAATCTTTCCAAATCCTTTACTATGCTCGTACTGGTAAGAATCTATATAAAGCTAACACAGACCCGAACGATATGAAGTCAACTTAGGGAAAATGTGAGGAATCATGCAAAGTGATGGAACTTGTTGTTGTAAAGTCAATTAAAACAAAAGAGAAAACTGACCAGGAATATTTGAAAAATAAATCAAAAT